>JAWRYS010000888.1:0-10000 GCA_034769895.1 Magicicada septendecula
GTAAACCAGAAAGTCTCAACAGCTTCATAAGTAACACGTTATACGACACATTATATGCAGAATCTTATACAACCTCAGTTATGTTTAACTATTCCAGTGTAACAGTGTCGTAGTTAACATTAATTCGCCATATTCCCAACAGATCCCAGTTCCATTGAATTTTTGCAAAATAAGCACATTCGTTATCACAATTAGCAGTGCGATCGCGGTCATTCAACGATGTTATATACACACGAGAATAATTCAGAGATGGATGGCAGTGTACAAAATAAGTTTGTCGCACGTAAATTGCATTGCGCAAGGGCACTTGGTCACAAAAATCGAAATTACTGTTTGATACAGTTAGGACTATACTTTTTACCTACACTTATGTGCAGGGCCCGGGCTTAGGTTAATGGCGCCCTGGGCAAGACTTAACTCAGACGCCCCCCACCCACCACCACCCACACCAGATTTTAAGGAGAAAATAAAATCATCCAATTTTAATGACTAAAAATGTTTTATTTAATTCTATTAAATACATATTATTTCAATACCCCAAAACAACTAACTGTCATATACCTTCAAAATATTTAAGAAATACAAAACTTTTAAATTAGGTTACAGATTTTTTCCTAGCATTCAGTTTAGCAAATCTATTTCATTTAATTAATTATGTAAAATTACAATAGTTGAAAAAAACACAAAATACTAGTAACACATGTTCAAGATTTTTTAGAAGCAAAAAAATGTTAAATGATTGTTTTTTCCTAGCTTTCAGCTTAGCAAATCTATCAATGATTTCTGTAAAATTTGTTTTCAAGGTGATGTCTCTCTCACAGCACATTAATACTAGAGTTGAGCTTTCTGTCTGAAAGGGTAGACCTTTTCGATTTCTTCACTCTTGTCAGTAGAGAAAATCCTCTTTCAGCAGTACAGTTCGTGATTGGTAAGGCGAGGAAGATCCTTAAGGCTATTTCCAAGTTAGGAAATGTGATGGTACCCAAGTTGTTCTGTTTAATGCGTGTAAACATAAACATTTGTGGTATCCGTTGTATCTGTTCCAAATCAATATAAGCTTTAAAGTGGCAACATTCATTTGGGAAATCTACATTAATGTCATCATCATAAAACTGAGTCAACTTTGTAGCTGCTTTTATTATCGCTTCATTTGAAGTTTGTGATAACAGAAGTGTCAATGTTTCAAATCGATCCACCAAAGCATCATACGATTCTCTCTTCCTTGCTAAGTTTACTAGTAGGGAATCAATTATTGTATTGTACACGTTAACCCTAAATGCAGTCCTTTCATCAAGATCGCTTTCAACCCCACGGGTTTCATCTGCAAATATTTTCCGTCTTCTATTCCTGTTGTAGGTGGGTGTTTTGCAATCTAAAATGTCTATAGCAGTTTTTTCATACGTGTTAAACTCTTACCTTTTATAAACGTTTCCAAGTTTCGTAGCTGTTTGGAACCTGCTAAAAGATCAAGCGTGTGTTTTTGCAAGTTATTGTTACATTTATTAACACATTCTAAAATATCATTCCAAAAAAGTGATAAGAAAATGATTTGGAAATTTTGGAATTTTAATTCAATGCCTTGAGCTTCCAACCTCACAGCAGGTTTAACACCTGGGTCTTCAGATATTTCTTGAAGGCAACTTTGTATTTCTTTATAGCCTTTCATTAGAGCGTTTACTACTTCCGCCCTTGCAGACCAACGGCTATCCGACAAAGATTTGACCACTGGAGTTTTGTTTTTCTCAAGATGCGTTTTCAAAAGCTCCCATCTCATCCCATAGATGCCGAGAGAAAGTTGTAAAGTTCTTGTACAAAAGGAAAAATATTAATACAGTACTTCTGTACAACACTTGGCAGCTGTAGAAACTACAAGGTTAAGCGAGTGTGCAGCACATGGCACATAGTCTGCAAATTTATTGTCCCCCTTAATCCTGGCTTGAAGTCCTTTGTAGGGGCCTGACATATTAGATGCGCTGTCGTAGCTTTGCCCCATGCAGTTTTTAATTTCTAAGCCCAATTCTGTCAGACATTTCAATAAAGCTTCTTCTAGTTGTTCAGATGAATGACGAACACGTGGTAGGAGCTTAAATAAACGTTCTTTAGGTTCTGCTTCCATCAAAGATACATATCGAAGCACTACTGCTAATTGATCCGTGTGAGAGCAGTCTGGAGTCGAATCGACAATGAGAGAGTAGTACTTGGCATCCTTTACTTCTTGTGAAATTGTTTCTAGAACACAACTTGCCATAATGTGAATAAATTCGTCACGGGAATGGGCTGATAAGTAAGACACATGACCTGAACCTTTATTAGCATATTTTGAAAGATGCTGTGAAAGGAAAGGATCATATTCACTAATCAATTCCAAACATCCCAGATAAAGGCCATTTGAGGTAAACTCAATACGTTCATTGTCTCCCTGACAAGGCAAGCCTCGTGATGAAAGAAATCTTACAACAGAAACTATTCTTGATAACACATTTTGCCAGTATGTTACTTCTTCTACATACTGATTTGATAGAAAAGTTTTTATTTTGATGGACTTTTTCGCCTTGTTATGTAAGTAAGAATATTATATCTGTGATTAGGCGACTGCTCGTGTTGTTTGATCAACTCGCTGCCATGTTTTCAATCGTTAAACCCAGAAGAAAATTGTGTTTTGTTAATATTTTGTTGAAATAAGCAACAAGGAACACAAAATAGCTTTCCTGTAGACTGGGAGTACAGCAGCCACTTTCTTACGAAGGTTTCCCCGTTTAGGAGCGTGCCTTTAAACAAATTAGTTGATAAAGTGCGCTTTACTTCATTTTTGTAAATGCGCTCAGACCCTCAAAAATCCGTATTTAAGTCTTGTTCGGGAGTATTTTCTAAAATATGCTCAACAACAGCAGATAAATCCACTTTCCAAGTAGCAGGATCTTGTAGAATAAATATTTTACGTAGTTGGCCTAGCGTTTGGGAGCTGCTTTTAGATAAATCTGGCTGTTGTTCATTCAAGATATCAGTTACTGGTCTAATAGGCTCGATATTAACATCTGCATCTGCGGTATTATTCAACAAAGGTGTAATTGATTTATTTGAGCCTACAGCATCATGGTCGCTTAGGTCTTCCTCGTCGTAACTTCAATGATCGGTTAGGTCTACTTGTTTTTTATTGGTGGATATGGATGGTTCGTCTTCATCTAAAAAGTCAGTGTCTGTGGCTGTACTTGTACTCGGCTGAGTTGTAGGGGTGAAAAATAACCCAATTTTGGGAACCTTTTTTAAAAAATGTGCCTCCTCGTTTTGTCTTTTGAAAACACGTTTCCTGTTCTCAGCACCACTTAGTTTTTTATTCATTTCGTGTTTTATCGAGACCAAAAAATCTAAGCACCAACTATTAAACACTAAAATACAAACACAAAACACAACACAAACGAAGTTTGGTCGAGTTTACACTGTAGTACTGGAGTTAATAACACAAGTCATTAACAAAGAAAACTGTCAAATCTGCTAATAGCAATATAGTGTGTCGTGTATGAACGGATTTTAATTTTTACTGGCAAATAAAAAAATACGACTATACTGTACGTAAACAAAAACATACACAAATACTAAGTACAATCCAGTTCATCGAACACGATCACATCGGTTGGCATCAGGGCCGGCCCCAGCGCTTCTCCCGCCCTGTGCAGTATTTATGAGTGCCGTCCCCTCCCTATTTTAATTCTGAACACATTCACGCACACTAGACCTACTCTAAAGATACGGGGATTGCCTTCAAATGACGACTAGGAATGTTTGCATTGTTGTGTTTATCAAATAACTAGAACTTTTCCGCATTTGCGGAAGCGGCGAAAGCATGCGGCTATATAGCTTTATCTGAAATGGAAGGTGATTTTCTTTGTCTCCAACGCCAGACGTATCAGCCTAGACGAAAAGATAAATTCGTCTGTGTGATTTATAAAGATTACACTAGGGAAACAACAAACTATAATGAAGATAAACGTTTGACAGTTTTTATCTGTGATGAAATAACTGAAATTATAGTTATATAACTATAACTATAATTATAACTACTCTTAGTAACTTTCACTACCAAGAGAACACATTTTTTTGCACAACGAAGTGAACGCGATAACATTGAAAGCGTATACTGACAGGAAACATGAAAGAGGAAACGACTATATTAATTGTTTTTTTTATCGTAGTGTAAACAAGTTTGTTGTCAGTAAGAGTTGCAATGTACTGATATTGAGTAACGATATGAGGCGACATCCGCCGCTGATCCTTTATCAGAAGGCTATACGTCAAACATATAAGCAAAAGGCTATAATGCAAACATCACACACACACACACACACACACACACACACACACACACACACACACACAGAGGAAACTATGCGTAATATAATATTATTCATTACATATTCCTTGGCGCGTGCCGGCGTGCATTCGAACGTTTTTTCCTTCATTCCTAGAATTTTAACAATAACACTCAACTGTCTACTGTGTTAGTCTTAACGCGTATTGTTTTTCGTTCATTGGCGCCCCCTTGGAACAGGCGCCCTGGGCATTTGCCCAGTCAGCCCATTTAAAACCCGGGGTCTGCTTGTGTGGTGAGTATACAACCACAAAGTTTTGCGCTGACAAGGTCGTTGTCTCCCCGTACTGCTACAAAACTGAAAGCGTTATTACGCGTTAAATCTGTGCTCCATAATCCCGTAGTAGTACGGAACGATCAGTCGCGGTCCGGATTTTTTAGATCCTGTGTGGGGTACATACGCAATCGATCAAGTCATTATGGACCGCCGTTAAACGTCGCAACAGGCGTGAATGCGGAAAACTAACCAAACTCAGCTTTATTCATACCTCTTTTATATAACATATAGAGATATCTCTACAAAGATAATAATTATTTATTTTCCAAAAAATGTGGACAGAGTCGTGCATGCGAACCGCCTAAATAGTTATTAAATGTGTATTAAAAGAGTGTTAGGTTTTAGTATAAATGGTTAGCTTTATACATACTAATTTCGTGCTGTGTATAATCTACAGATGTTAATTGAACTGAAGCTAACTCACTTAAAATACGTTGCAAGAACTCCCTTATCCGGGTCAGTTGGGGCCAATGTAGATGATATAAAATACTGATATGAGAATTACAAAAATAGGGAAGGCCCAAAGAAATGAGAAAGCACTATGCTGTACATTATTTGCATACACAAAAAAAGATACACTCAAAAATGAATTTTAAAATACCTGTATGTATCATCAGTGGCGTAGCTAGGCTTTATGGCGCCCGGGGAAAGGAGATCGTCGGCCGCCTCTCCTTTACAATTAAAAGGGGACAAAAGAGCAAAAATGACCGCCAATCCAGTGAACAAAATACAGTACTTAATAAATAAATACAAATGTGTAGGTTTTTGTAAGAAAACACGTCCAGCAAACGTCTTAAGAAAATTTGTTAAGTCACAATTAAGAAATTACATATTATAATATTACTGGTAGATAGTTTGTATAGATTTATTAGTAACAAATGTAGACTATAAAATTTAGTAAAATAAAAAAATTTTAACATAAAAATGTTCTAATAAACATGCAAATTCATTGTAGGTCTAAAGCGCATCGTCAAAACAATATCCCAAAGCAACATAAAGTTAAACAAAAAACTACACTAAAAATAATAAACTTAATAAATTACAATTGCATGTAGCCATAATTAATGCGGCCTACATAGACTTATACCAAGCAACATCGGCGCTCACATTACAGGCCTACTTAGTACTTAAATAGACTATTATAACGCGATCGAACACATTTGTTATAAATTATAAAGTACTCAAGTAAATATTATAAAAAGTAATATAATGTAGTAATCAAAAAGAAACTTATGTGAACTGTACAAACGTTACATATTGTGTCGCATTATATAGAGGTTGCGATGTTCTGGACGCGCGTTTAATTGATGTTCTGTACAAATTATGTCGTGTGACTTCTAAACTAAATGAAGTATGGTAAAAATGTATACAGCTCCTCTCTGGCTGTGTACCTCTGTCTCACTTTCTTGCTCTCTCACTCTCTCTCTCTCTCTCTCTCTCTCTCTCTCTCTCTCTCTCTCTCTCTCTCTCTCTCTCTCTCTCTCTCTCACTCTCTCCCCCTCTCACTAACTCTCTCCCCCTCTCTCTCTCTCTCTCTCTCTCTCTCTCTCTCTCTCTCTCTCTCTCTCTCTCTCTCTCTCTCTCTCTCTCCTTATTTGTTCTATTTCTTTCCTTTATTTTTATTAAAGAATGAGCCAAGGAGGTTATGTACATTTACACCTGCCGGCAGTGGCGGCCCGTGCTTAGGTTGCACGGTTGCACAACCCCCATTAAATCCTGTAATTTTAATTGCATTTTTAATCCTGTAAATCCCCCATAAACTGTATTTTAAATTATAAAATTATGAAAACAACAATAATTAAGAAGTGTTTTCAAGCTAAATAATCGTAATTAATCATTTGTTGATTGAAAAGTGCAGAGCACTTAATAAAAACCGTACACGCTCTCGCCGCGGTGTACTATGAGTGTGTACACCAGCTGTGACGCGCTTGGTATATGGAGAAACACAATGTAGTTTTGCACTGGCTGGCTACACTAGGGTGTTCATATTACATCGCTATAGCTTCGCCTGGTGTGATTAGGGACTGCAAACTCCGCTTGTCAGTCACGGCGCCACCAGTTTGTTGGAATTTGTATGGTTATGTTGTTTTATTAGTTCAGTTCATTAGTGACGGTCGAATTTTTTGTGAAGTTTATTGTTAGTGTCAGTTAAGTGCTAGTACAATTCATTGTTAAATATAAATAACAGTGCATATTAAAGGATTAAGGCGTCATAGTGTAAGATATTCGTTATATATAACTCGTAGGACGCAATGAATTCTGTCGAAAACTTAACGAAAACACCGTTCAGTTTACGTCCAATTGAGGAAAAAATTGAAATTAGAGAGTAGGTAGACCTACACCAGATCTTTCAAGTTTTAATCAAACTGTAAAGTCAGGTAATAGAATTTTTAATCGTAAATTTAAAACAGACTTATAGAATAAATATTCCTTGTTATGTGGGTGTGACACTAAAATTTCATTATTTTGCTTTCCTTGTATATTGTTTGGAGGGAAGGAGACTTGGACTAAGACTGGATTTAAACACTTAAACCATTTTAATGGCAGAACTAAAAAACTTGAGGCTTCAGGTACCCACATAAAAAATAGTTTACAGTTAGCATTGTTAGGAACAACTAACATAGCAGAACAACTAGATACAGCTTATAGGAGAAATATTGTAGCTCACAATGAACAAGTTAAGCAGAATAGATATGTGCTAAGTATTATTATCAACTGTATTCGTTTCTGTGGTGTGTTTGAACTAGCTTTAAGATGCCACGATGAGTCTAAAGAATCAAATAATCCAGGGATTTTTAGAGGGTTAATAGATTTTAGTGCAGAACTAGATACAGTTTTAAAAAACCATCTTGAAACTTCAGCAGTATTTAGGGGTACTTCTAAAACCATTCTTGATGAGTTAAAACACCACAAAATAAATAAAACTCCCCAAAAGCTCATTGCACAGACATATGATGGAGCATCTGTAATGGCTGGAACTTCTACTGGTGTACATGCAATTGTACAAAATTGTTATGCCGATGCCGAATATGTTCATTGTCATGCACATCAGCTGAATTGAGTTGTGATGAAAGCTGCATCAATAAACAGGGAAGTTCGAGTTTTCTTTGCCAATGTTCAAGGTTTTTGCGCTTTTTTCTCAGTTAGTCCGCAAGAACATCAATACTAGATGCAGTAGTAAAAAAGCGGTTACCCAGATCTGTACTTACCAGATGGAATTTTCAATCGAGAAGTGTCACAACAATTTATGATCACAGGCAGGACCTAATACAGTGCATGAAAACAATATTAGATTTTGATCACTTAAAAAATGACAGTACTCTTTCACAGGCTTCTGGCCATTTAAAAGTTTTAGTAAGTCAAAACTTTATTTTTGGCTCTCATTTTTTAGAAAAATGATGCCACTTACTGACATACTCTTTAATCAGCTCCAGAAAGTAGACATTGATCTCACTGTTATAAAACGGTCTCTTACAAGTTTTGAAGAAAATGTGTTGAAAATCAGAAATAATATTGACACAGACACTGGAGAGCCACAACAGTCATCACAAAGTTCACCTCCAAAGAAAAGGAAGATTGACAAAACTGAGTGGAAGAGACAGGCGAAGGAAGTATGTGATGTGATTATATGCCAAATAAAGGAACGGTTTAGATTCACGAGCCATCTCGTAGGAGCATCTTTGTTCATGTCAGAAAAGTTTCCAGATTATGATTCTAAATTTCCAGAAGACACTGTAAAAACTGTGTGCAATGGTTACAATTTTCTCAATTTTAAAAAACTTTGTACGGAACTTGCAACAATCTATAGTGCAACTGATTTTAGAAGACTGTCAGGGGCTGTTAGTTTGTAATCTTTTTTCAAAGACAATAAGTTAGATGAAACTTTTAGTGAAGCTGTAAAACTCTTAGATATTTTGATTGCAATACCAATGACCTCTTCTGAACCAGAAAGATGTTTTTCGACGCTAAAAAGAATAAAGACATTTCTAAGGAACACCATGTCGCAAGAGAGGTTGTCTGCATTGGCCATGCTCTCAATAGAAAGAGACCTGATCATGAAATTGCTGATTTCAATCAGAAGGTGATTGAATAATTTGCCCGTCTGAAAGAAAGGCGGATGGGTTTTCTTTTCAAATAAGGGTAAGTGACAAAATTATTCCCAAGTATAACTATATTTTTCAATATTAATTATGTATACACAGTAAAATAGTTTATCTAAAGTGAATTAATACTAAAATAAATAGGCCTGTTATTACGTTAACTAATTTCAAAATACAGTAATTTCAATACATTTTTTGGATGCTGTTACACAGAAAATGTTATATTACCGTATAAGTCATAATTCTGAATTAAATAAAACAATACTAACTTTATTATTCAGTCATATAAACTTAGTGATATTTTACCATTTTCTATTTAAACAATTTAATACCATCCACCCACAACTGCAACCCCCAAAATTTCTAACACTGCCTGCCGGACACCTGTAAGGTTGCCTCTGTAAGAAACAATAAAATTTCTCAAGTGTTTATGAAATATGAAGGACACTGGAACACGGTAAACGCATAGTAATGTTTATTTGGCTGAGACAAGATAAACGCGAAACGTGATTACATTTCTGGCGGGAATGAATCTTTCCTACGGACTGAGGCGGGGATGGATAATGCTTTTGCAAACTGGCGTCTACATCACACACGTCAGTCTTTTCTACAAACATTCTGCACAGTTTAATCTGAGTTGTGGTATCGCGAACTCAGAAATGGTTAATATACGTCAGCCACTGCTATGTACAGTGATGTGTTGTGTCCTATTCAGCACATTCCCGTCAACACGAGTACCTACTCAAGGTCAAATAACATTCTTAATGTTTTAATGACACAGAAGTGTACGTTTACAAAACATACTGTTTGGGCTGACACATATATACACATCTACGTCTGAACTCGCAACCTCTTATTTATCAGCTGTCTGTTTTTACGTTTCCACCAAACGTGTTCCAGAAAATCATATTAAAATAATATGAATATTTTGTAGTAAAAACATAATAAAAATAAAAATAATAATAATAACAATGTGTAAGCTTAAGCGTTCATAACGTAAGAGTTTTTCAACGTTCCTTTCTCCCCCTCCTCCTAAGACACTCTCTCTCTCTCTCTCTCTCTCTCTCTCTCTCTCTCTCTCTCTCTCTCTCTCTCTCTCCCCCTCACACACACACACACACACACGCACGCACACAAATAAAATACGTATTAGACGACATTATTGTCTGATGTCCAATGTCCAATCACCTATCGCAGTGGTCTCAAGGCCCCTTTCAGTTCCGAGTCTATACTCTCTGCTGCTACTTCTTCGACTGC
>JAWRYS010000889.1:0-25000 GCA_034769895.1 Magicicada septendecula
GTCCGCTGTACGTGGGGTTCACAGTGTTGGACATTAGTAAATATGTGATGTACAGTTTTCATTACGATTACATAATCGCGAAATATGGATCTCGTGTTCGATTATGTATGACAGACACGGACTCTTTGTTGTATGATATACGGACTGATGACGTTTACGCAGACATTAAGGAAAACCTTCATCTTTTTGATACATCAGAATATCCCGTGACGCATCCGTGTTATAGTGTGCTAAATAAAAAACGGTTGGGTACTTTTAAGGACGAAACGCATGCAAAACCTATTGTAGAATTCGTCGGGTTGCGCGCAAAATCGTACTCACTGTTAGTGTTACAAGACGACGGGGATAAAAATGAGAAGCGTGTAGCAAAAGGGGTACCGCGGGTGGCAATACAAAACCGTTTAACGCACGCTGATTACAAACGGTGTTTGCTTTCGTCATCGGAATCGAGTAACTGTCAAACATATACGTCGGCGCAGATTATCCGCAGTGAAAACCACCAACTGTACACGCGCAAGATCGTCAAACTCTCGCTATCGCCGTACGACGATAAACGATATATCCTGGAAGACGGTCAGAGAACGCTAGCGTATGGGCATTATAGAATTCGCGAGTCCGAGATGGATGTGGAGGAAGCAGAGAATGTTCAACGTACCAGTGTTATTCGGTTCGCGCCTCGCGAAAGCGTAATTCGGCATACTTCGGAAATAACAACAAACAACCGATCCGTAAACGGACTGCATCAGTAATCAATCAGTAGTTTTGACACAGACTGTCCATCGTCGCCGTTAACAAAACTGGAAAGTGCGTTCCAGTTGGTGAACAACAAAGCACAATAACTGCATTTGGTACATTATCTCCGGGAAGCATTACCAACACTTCATACGTACTCTACAAAAATCTATTTTTCGTATCGTTTTCAACGTCGATACCGAATTGCAAACAGACCTGATACACCGACAATTTACCTACATTACTTGAAATCAGTTCTTCCGGCGCTAGACTTTGTACACGGAGTACGATATCCCTGTTATTGTGTGCTACCATGACGGATGCCTAATACATACTAATACGTTCGCACCAACCTGTTGGTCTAGAGCGCGCTATGTCGAGCCCTACAAGGTCATTCTGCCCAACAGGTTGGTGCGAACGTACGGGGGAGGGGATAATAATAAGACGTTTCCCCTCCAAGGTTACGGGTATTAAGAAAATAAAATACATGAAAATTGATTACATTTTTCTTTAATACAAAAAAAAATCACATACATGCAATGCATACATAATTGTGCGTTGATAGGCGGAGGCGTGGCGGCGGTTGGGCAGAATGACCTTGTAGGGCTCGACATAGCGCGCGCTAGACCAACAGGTTGGTGCGAACGTATTTGTATGTATTAGGCATCCGTCATGGTAGCACACAATAACAGGGAACTCGTACTCCGTGTACAAAGTCTAGCGCCGGAAGAACTGATTTCACAGCAAATTCATAGTCGCGCTTACCAGCTGTTAATAAAAGGACAAGAACGTTTCGACTAATGCACGTAGTAAGAGAGGGGGGGTACTGAAACACAATGACGTCATCATGTTCCAGTACCCCCCCTACATCCGGGGGGGATTCTAAAACAGCTAGCTCTGACGTCATCGTGACGTCACTGGCCTATGTCAGGTATCTCTGATGTCATCGTGACGTCACTGGCTATGTTCGCGGTTCGCAGTTCACCGTTCGCGGTTCACCGTTCGCGGTTCGCTGTTCGCCGTTCGCCGTTCGCCGTTCGCCGTTGACGTCGTCGTTGACGTCGTCATCGTCGCTGGGCGGCTGCCTGGTCGCCGTCCGGCGGCAGCCTGGTCACCGCCAGGGCCGCCGCCTGGACGTCGTCGTAGATTGGTGATAAATTCGAATGTGTGTGTCTGTGGTAAGTATATATTGTGTTTGTCAAGTTCCGCGAAACTCTCGATGACTTGGTCCCTCAGTACAAAATTGAAAATGAATTCACTTGTAAAAAATTGAATATCGCACATCCATGCTCAGAAGATAAGTATTACCATATATAATATTCTGATTGATATGTAATTTTCTATAGGTAAATTTGATTTTTGTTGGTTATGTATAATGAGAACGTATGTGTTGATGGTAAATATATTTCACTTTTGACGGTGAGGCTGTGTAACTTGAATTGACGGGCAATGAAGTGATTGATTGTGTATGATTGGTGGGGGTTAAATTTAATGTTGGCGGCGAAGAGGCTGAGTGAATTGTATTGACAGGTCTTGTTGTCAATTTGTACATAATGCCTCGTATGCTGTGGAAAGTGTGTATATACCACATAATTGTACATAATATCCAGTATGTCGCGGAAGGCAAGTAACAAATATAAGTTCGTGCACTCGCTCGTGTATGCAGCGCGTAATTGAAAACCACTTTACTTGCTAAAATTGTGTAACACATATCATGCATGGAAAAGGATAGTTGAAAATGTATCTGTGTGGTAAGTATATATTGTAATAATAAAAAAGTCTGTACATAATAACTGCGAAACTCTCGATGACTTGGTCCTTCAGTTGAAAAATCAATTCACTTGTAAAATTGAATATCGTAAATCCATGCATAGAAGATAAATATTACTATATATGATATTCTTATTGATATGTAATTTCTATCGCACGAACGTAGAAAAACAAGCTGTAGTGTCGTTTACATTTATTGTAAGAAATACACAAGATATGTACTGCATAAGTGAACACCACTTCATATAAAACACGCATCATGCATGGAAAAATAATTACAGTTTATATTAATCTGCTGGTTTTGTAATATCTGTGAGTTAATTTTAATAACAGGACGCAAGCCGTGAATGATGTAATCGACTCCCGCTGAGACCTTCACACAGCATGCACGTGTGGAGTTTTTTATATCCGCTTACATCAGGATGCTGACTGACCATCTGTTATTGCAGCGTGTGAACATAGTGAGGGCGGGGGGGGCTTTATTACGTACATAAATTTGTTTAATAACACGACACAAGCCGTGGATGATGTAATCGGCTCCTGCCGAGATCATCAGACCATCTGTTATCGCAGCGTGTGAACATAGTTGGGTGGTGGGGGGCTTTATTCAACTTAGACGTACATGTTACCATCTCTTTCACTTTCATCATTGAGTGGGCTTTTCGATATTGTATAAAAGATCAACGAATTGCTCTCAACGACACATCATTCGTCGAGACTCAACTGGAACTCGTACAGGGTGAGTTTGTTTTTTAAAATATTCTTTAGTTTCTAAAGTGTATTATAATCAAGCAATTATTTTAAATAAAATTGATTTTTTTAATTAGTTGTACGTAATAACACATGAATGGACGTTGTGCAACACTCGTTCTAGCTTGTATATTGAGTGGTGAATAGTGATAATGTTCGAAGGACTTTTGAAATTAAATACAATAAAAATGTTAAAGCAATACCGCTTAATTAAAAACAAATAAAATACATGTAATCAAATATATTTCAATTTAAAATACATAATATGTAAACGCGCACAGTAGTGACAATTACAAAATACATAATATGTAAACAACTGCAATTTTGTACGAAATACATCTAAGTAAACTAAGTACAAGTTAAAATAAACAAGTGCACTATGACAAATGTCTACAATTAAATTCAAAAATGTAATATGTGTAATCAAAATAAATATTATGTAAACGCACACAGTAGTGACAATTACTGTGACAATTACTATTAAGTGACAATTACAAAATACAATTAACACATGTACAATGACAATTGTGTACAATTAAATCAAATGAATTATGTGTAAACCACATTATATTATAAGTTAAAATACAATATGTAAACGCATACACAATTGCGTATAATTAAAACAAATGAAATACGTGTAATTACAAATTAAAATACATAATATGTAAACGCACACACATACAAGGACAATTGTGTACAATTACATCAAATGAAAATAAGTGTAAGCACATTATATTTTAATTTAAAATACCATTTGTAAACGTGTGCAATGACAATTATGCACAATTATACATGCTAAGTAATACATACGAAATATATTTGTTAATTCAGAAGATGCCTATCTGGCCTTACTCTAAAATGTCCACCACGTAAGCCTTGCCTTATTATGTAGACATAAGCACATTGACAACTGTGTACAATTAAATCAAATGAAATATGTGTAAGCACATTTTATTATAAGTTAAAATACATTATGTAAACGCACACACAATCGTGTATAATTAAGACAAATGAAATGAAATACATCTAAGTACAAATTAATATACGATATGTAATCGTGACGCACAGGCAGTGACAATTGCGTGCGTGCGTGCGTGTGTGTGTGTGTGTGTGTGTGTGTGTGTGTGTGTGTGTGTGTGTGTGTGTGTGTGTGTGTGTGCAATGACATTTATGCACAATTATACATGATAAATGAAGATTTCCACTCGGTCTTACTCTAAAATGCACACAAAATTGCGTATAATTAAATCAAATGAAATACATGTAATTACAAATTAAAATACATAATATGTAAACGCACACACATACAATGACAATTGTCTACAATTACATCAAATGAAAATAAGTGTAAGCACATTATATTTTAAGTTAAAATACCATTTGTAAACGTGTGCAATGACAATTATATACAATTATTCATGCTAAATAATACATACGAAATATATTTGTTAATTTAGAAGATGCCTATCTGCCCTTACTCTAAAATGTTCACCACGTAAGCCTTGTCTTATTATATAGACATAAGCACAATGACAATTGTGTACAATTAAATCAAATGAAATATGTGTAAGCACATTATATTATAAGTTAAAATACATTATGTAAACGCACACACAATCAATATAATTAAAACAAATGAAATGAAATACATCTAAGTACAAGTTAATATATATATATATGTGTAATCGTACGCACAGGCAGTGACAATTGCGTGTGTGTGTGTGTGTGTGTGTGTGTGCAATGACATTTATGCGCGCGTCTGTCACTGTCTGAATGAATAACACTTGTTCGTAGCGGAAATAAATAGGGAGTTAGTTGTGGAGGAGGAAACCGGAGAGTGCATGGAGAGGGGGGACCACTCATCGCACAGTAAGCGGTTATTTTTAACCGTGTGAACAGGATACAACCTGATTTCACACGCTTTGTTCAGCGGGTAGGTGGGCGGGGTGGGGAAGGGACTCGGTTATTTTTATACGACTAGAAAGCAATTGTGCGTGTATGAACATGTCGACGGCACTATTTTTTTTTTATGCGTCTAACTGGGTGATGTAATCGGCTTTAGTTGGACGCAGAAGGGGAGCGGAGACGACACGGTTATTTTTTATACGTCTAGACAGGGTGATGTCATCGACACCAGTCGAGCGTGTGGGAACAGGCGATAAGACGGCGGCACTAATTTTTTATGCGTCTAGTAATCGACTTCTGTCGTGCGCGGAAAGGGAGTAGGCGAAGGCAGTTATTTTTATGCAAGCGAAGTAATGCTAAATAAAACAAAAATGTTATTAATTTACCAGAAACCTACTGATGAGTCTAAAATCTGATACAACCCACTCTCGTAAAGCGTGTACTCTATGATTTGTACATATTTCTGGAAATAAGCGGTGCGCGAAACGGACTGTTCCGTGCATCGACCGTAATTGTTTGAGTTTGAGACAACCGAAATCTTCTAAAATTTATAATATAGAAATGCACGATACGCTTCTCCAGAAATCTTTTTTTTTTTTGTAATCCTTTTACGAACACGTAGTTAAAAGGAAACGTGTACTTTACTAATATCGACACAAGATGTTCGTACGATGTCTCCTCTTTCGTCCACGAAAATGCTCCGTTAACCATCGGTTTGTCCTCGCATGTTTGTGATTCGAAACGATTGTGTCCGCTGGTGGTGCAAATATCCAATGCCTGGTGGAAAATGCGGTGACATCCATAACGGTCAGTTCCTTGACGAATTCGTTTCCATTATCGTTCCACGAAACAGTGAAAGTCGAGTATGTCTGCTAGCTCGTGGACTGCCATCCTTTTTGTGTTACAAACAATGTGTTCGGTGCAACTAGGTACGCTACCGATACGTCCGTCTCGCGGAACAGACACGTTGTATGTTGTAAAACGTCCGTAAACAATTTCTTCGGAACGTTTACTTTGCATCTTGTCTCCTCGTCACGGATCAGTGCAACAAATTTTTGTGTCAAAACCTTGTATACAAACCGCTTTACAGGGTACAGTACTGCGTGCTTTAAGTCACTACAACGTCTGTACTCGTACGAAGTTAATAGCTCCATGCGTCCATTCTCGACGCGTACTGTCGAAACACTGAGGTATACGAGATTGTGGGAGAGGTGGTAGTGAGATATCTATTAATTATAAACACTTCCGTCACAGCAGCAGCATAGATTTTTTAAATGATTTTTTACTGGTTTATTTCGTGCATTAGTAGAAACGTTCTTGCCCTTTTATTAACAGCTGGTAAGCGCGACTATGAATTTGCTGTGAAATCAGTTCTTCCGGCGCTAGACTTTGTACACGGTGTACGAGTTCCCTGTTATTGTGTGCTACCATGACGGATGCCTAATACATACTAATACGTTCGCACCAACCTGTTGGTCTAGCGCGCGCTATGTCGAGCCCTACAAGGTCATTCTGCCCAACCACCGCCACGCCTCCGCCTATCAACGCACAATTATGTATGCATTGCATGTATGTGATTTTTTTTATTAAAAAAAAATGTAATCAATTTTCATGTATTTTATTTTCTTCATACTCGTAACCTTGGAGGGGAAACGTTTTATTATTATCCCCTCCCCCGTTTTTCGGAACGTTTACTTTGTATCTTGTCTCCTCTTCACGGATCAGTGCAACAAACTTTTGTGTCAAAACGTTGTATACAAAACGTTTTACAGGGTACAGTACTGCGTGCTTTAAGTCACTACAACGTCTATACTCGTACGAAGTTAATAGCTCCATGCGTCCGTTCTCGACGCGTACTGTTGAAACACTGAGGTATACGAGGTTGTGGGAGAGGTGGTAGTGAGATATCTATTAATTATAAACACTTCCGTCACAGCAGCAGCATAGATTTTTTAAACAATTTTTTACTGGTTTATTTCGTGCATTAGTCGAAACGTTCTTGTCCTTTTATTAACAGCTGGTAAGCGCGACTATGAATTTGCTGTGAAATCAGTTCTTCCGGCGCTAGACTTTGTACACGGAGTACGAGTTCCCTGTTATTGTGTGCTACCATGACGGATGCCTAATACATACAAATACGTTCGCACCAACCTGTTGGTCTAGCGCGCGCTATGTCGAGCCCTACAAGGTCATTCTGCCCAACCGCCGCCACGCCTCCGCCTATCAACGCACAATTATGTATGCATTGCATGTATGTGATTTTTTTTTGTATTAAAGAAAAATGTAATCAATTTTCATGTATTTTATTTTCTTAATACCCGTAACCTTGGAGGGGAAACGTCTTATTATTATCCCCTCCCCCGTACGTTCGCACCAACCTGTTGGGCAGAATGACCTTGTAGGGCTCGACATAGCGCGCTCTAGACCAACAGGTTGGTGCGAACGTATTAGTATGTATTAGGCATCCGTCATGGTAGCACACAATAACAGGGATATCGTACTCCGTGTACAAAGTCTAGCGCCGGAAGAACTGATTTCAAGTAATGTAGGTAAATTGTCGGTGTATCAGGTCTGTTTGCAATTCGGTATCGACGTTGAAAACGATACGAAAAATAGATTTTTGTAGAGTACGTATGAAGTGTTGGTAATGCTTCCCGGAGATAATGTACCAAATGCAGTTATTGTGCTTTGTTGTTCACCAACTGGAACGCACTTTCCAGTTTTGTTAACGGCGACGATGGACAGTCTGTGTCAAAACTACTGATTGATTACTGATGCAGTCCGTTTACGGATCGGTTGTTTGTTGTTATTTCCGAAGTATGCCGAATTACGCTTTCGCGAGGCGCGAACCGAATAACACTGGTACGTTGAACATTCTCTGCTTCCTCCACATCCATCTCGGACTCGCGAATTCTATAATGCCCATACGCTAGCGTTCTCTGACCGTCTTCCAGGATATATCGTTTATCGTCGTACGGCGATAGCGAGAGTTTGACGATCTTGCGCGTGTACAGTTGGTGGTTTTCACTGCGGATAATCTGCGCCGACGTATATGTTTGACAGTTACTCGATTCCGATGACGAAAGCAAACACCGTTTGTAATCAGCGTGCGTTAAACGGTTTTGTATTGCCACCCGCGGTACCCCTTTTGCTACACGCTTCTCATTTTTATCCCCGTCGTCTTGTAACACTAACAGTGAGTACGATTTTGCGCGCAACCCGACGAATTCTACAATAGGTTTTGCATGCGTTTCGTCCTTAAAAGTACCCAACCGTTTTTTATTTAGCACACTATAACACGGATGCGTCACGGGATATTCTGATGTATCAAAAAGATGAAGGTTTTCCTTAATGTCTGCGTAAACGTCATCAGTCCGTATATCATACAACAAAGAGTCCGTGTCTGTCATACATAATCGAACACGAGATCCATATTTCGCGATTATGTAATCGTAATGAAAACTGTACATCACATATTTACTAATGTCCAACACTGTGAACCCCACGTACAGCGGACGGTTGAGGTATACGGTTTTCTTTTTCATCATCACACCGACCAAGTCTTCGCTGTACACCTTTACGCGCTCAAATCTTGGGCTCGCTGTCAGCTTTATCAGATCGCGTTCGTTGGACACCAAACGAAAATCTATCCGTTTTCGTACGTTTTCCAATGACTTTCCGTAAACAGCGTTAATCATCAATTTAAAAAAATCCTTTTCGAAATCGTTCGCTGCGGCTTTCCGTTTTTCCGTATTGAAAACTATAAACGGCTTCATCCAAGCGCTCTGTCGGAACGTCAACACGCGATTAACGGCTTTCAGTTCCATCCCGAGTTTTAGGTAAAGCTGCAACGTTCTGTAATGCACGATATAATTCTCCTTATCTTTCAGGCTGGTGATGAGTTTTTCAACTGTACCGGTGGCAGTCATTTTAAATTTCTTCAAGTAATTGAACCGTTTGCTGTAAGGCGACAATTCGTGTTCGTTGACTTTCCTGCGTTCCGGTGCCAGTGGATAGTCCGAATGCATATCATGTAAATTACGAGGATAACCAAGATCAACATCAAGAATATATCCGATTTCGTCTTCCACTCCAACTGTACTCAAATCTAACGCGTCAATTTCTTTGCGTTCCATCCAACGGAATCCGGAATGAGGTAGCGGTTGTTGCATCGCTGTTCCGTACAGATTTGTACAGTCCAAGTAAAGAAGATAATTATTTTCGCGTCCCCGATCGTAGTCCGACACGTAAGGATTGTTGGCCTTGGCGTATCTATTAGATATCATCGCTATTCCGCCACGAACTCCGGTTTCTACGAACAGATGCATGTCGATATCCTTCAACAGTTCGAGTTGAATTCCAGTCACTTTCATCATAGCGTTCCAAGCTAGTCCCGGCGCGGAGTACACGTTACACGGATCTATCCCGTAGTACTGCAGACTTGTGTTGCGAAAATTTTCGAACACGTCAGCCAAAAGCAATACATCAGTTTTCAAATAAAGGTCATGGTAGTCCCCTAACGTTTGTATTCCGAAACTTGTCCAAATGTTGTGCGCATGAGTGTAGTCTTCGTCGGATAAGTATGTCTCGGCTAATTCGTTGTAAAAGTGTTCCTGTGCGGGCAGAGACGTGTCCTCGAACTTACTTTCGTCTGTCACATACTCATACGGGTAGACCCCCTTTCTAAGTAATAAATCGATACTACTTTCATTTCCACTGGTTTGCATGCACTGGCGTAAAATTTTAAAATTTTCTTTCCGCAAATTTTTTACCAGCTTCTCTAACGACGTGTTCATGAACTGTACGGAATCGAGAAACCGCAAGGGGCCGAGTGACACGGACACGTAACGCTCGCTGGTCGTAGCGATACATTCAATGTCTTCACGCTTGAATTTTCCGAAAGCCTGCACCAGATGGTGACAATCGTAGCCTCGCAAGTTGTGAAAGAACACGGGAACGTGTTGCGGTACCTTGTAGTTCAAATTACAAGTGTTATGCGCGGCTCCCAAGTACTCGCCCGTCACATGATCATGGTTTCGCACTTTGTCCCCTTCGTGCTCGAGACACTTCTTACATAGATGACATATGGTAGCGTTTTGAAACTCGCGCTCGGCTTCTTCAGTCATGCGAATGGGTTTGTTAAAATCACGTTCGAGCCGACTAATGTCTTCCAACAGAGTTTGAAGAAACGTCTCCACAACGTCTTTACCGCGATACAAAACCGGTTCTTTAACAGCTTTTCCGGTCCAATCAACGATTACATAACAAAAACTACATGACACGTGATGCGCGTTGTCGAGCGAGTGCGATCTATCGTTTTTGTGTTCACAACCATGCACGGGAAGAAGGAAGGATTCAAAATCTGCATACACCGTGTAAGGTACTCTGTGGCACTTTGTGTAATCCTTAAAATACATATTACTATATTTTCCACTCGGCAATTTGACTTTTTGCGCTCCGTACGGTGTGCAGAGTACCTCGTGATCCTCAAGTCGTTTTTGTGAATTTTTAGGATCTGTATTATCTCGGAAACGTTGTAAGCAATAGTTGCAGTAGAACGAAGGGGTCTTACTTTTAGTTAAAGTATACAACAAGCGTGACATGTTTCTAATAAGACAATAATGTTTAACACCTTCATTGCTGACTAGCAGTAGAAGATTCACGTGCGTTCTACCTTTGTTCTTGGTTATCCGTATGGGGTACACTTCGTCTTTTGTGTAACCGAACTCATTAATTTCTCTTTCGTAACCGAACACGTTCACAGAAATATTCACATTTAGTTTTTCAAATTTGTTAATTTGATTCACCGGTACCGGATAAACTATCCCTTCCATATTCAACTCGTTTTCATACTGTCTGTAATGATCCAAACGGTGCGGGTTAGAAGCGATCGGATGTAAACCGGCTAGAACGGACCAGAGGAAGCATTTCTCATCCAATAGATTCTGCACGTTTACTATAGCTTTCTTAAGTAATAATTTTTTCGGAGTGGGTACGAAACTTGATCCTGCCAAAGGACGATATTTTACCAAATGTACTTCAACGGCTACGATACCGTTTACGACCCATCCGCTACCTTCACGAGTAAACTTTGATACCGAATCCAGCACTTTTTCGATACACTCCCTATATTGTTCGTACACGTCTTCCGCGTCCGCAGGTAAAACGAACTGCGTACGCGAACGAAACACTCCCGTCTGCTCCAGCTCACGATCTGCTATTAATTTTTTGAACAAGACGCGCACGACCAAGTACCACTTGTAACTTTCCCCCATATCGCGTGATTCCTCGAGAACGTCTTCTGGAATAACCTCCACCATTCTCTTCAATAACACGGATACCGTGTCTACTCCGTCTTGAAAATCATCGTACTTTATTGTTTTTACACTCCCATTGAGAGCAATGGTACGAGTGGCGTATACTGTCATGATTTTATGATCACTTTAACACTTTATATCACACAAAGTAAAATAGAATAACAATTTGTAACACACAATTTGTAGCGCACCAGTGTTCAGCAACATGAACGACTTGTAACTGAGGCGCTGTTGCGAAGTTCACAGGTTATATAGTGCGAGCGTCGATGCGCGCGCAACTGTACTAAAAAGCCGTTATGCGCATGCGCAAATAATTCTAATGCGTATGCGCAGATGACTGAAAAAAAAAAGAGATGACTTACATAATAAATGTACTCTTAGGCCAACGATATGATCTTTAACGTATCCGTGTTTCTTGATTATGAAAGAACATTCGTCTATCTCCCCATAATACATATCGTTATACAACAGAAGAGTACGACCCGTGTAGGTGTGTATCGCTGCGATTATTTTTTTTTAGCGTGCGAACGTCGAGCGTTGTGATCGGTGTGTGGATATCCTTTCACCGGCTGCAGACTGTGTATATCCAACATGTAAATGTATTTGACTATAAACAGCGTTATTTCTTCGGTCCACGTTCTCTAGTACATTGTCGTAACGTTAACGAAAAGAACGTAAACCAAACCGTCAATAAAAGTGGACACCCGCCGCCGCCCGGACGCTTCGACTCGAGTTCCAGTGTCCACGAAAAGTTATCGTGCACCATATACACATGTCTGTTAATTATTAAAAATTGATTAACTCTCATTAGTCGACATAAATCCGTCGTCGTCCGGATGGTGACTTTTGTCGTTCGTCGTTGTCATCGTTGATGATGAGGTTATACCGCTGCTCGGTTTTCCTTCATGTGGTGAGGTTAAACTGAATTTTATCGGTGACATCGGTTAGGTTTGTTAGGTTCATCCAGTTTTTTTTTTGTTTTCACCGTTGTCGGTGAGGTTAAACTGTGGTGAAGTCGGTTAGGTTATCATCGATGACGTCTGGGCGGCGGCCGGGCGGCGGCTAAAGCCAGATCAAATAGTTTTTTTTTTTGCCGCCGCCGCCCGGCCGCCGCCCAGACGTCGTCGATGATAACCTAACCGACTTCACCACAGTTTAACCTCACCGACAACGGTGAAAACAAAAAAAAACTGGATGAACCTAACAAACCTAACCGATGTCACCGATAAAATTCAGTTTAACCTCACCACATGAAGGAAAACCGAGCAGCGGTATAACCTCATCATCAACGATGACAACGACGAACGACAAAAGTCACCATCCGGACGACGACGGATTTATGTCGACTAATGAGAGTTAATCAATTTTTAATAATTAACAGACATGTGTATATGGTGCACGATAACTTTTCGTGGACACTGGAACTCGAGTCGAAGCGTCCGGGCGGCGGCGGGTGTCCACTTTTATTGACGGTTTGGTTTACGTTCTTTTCGTTAACGTTACGACAATGTACTAGAGAACGTGGACCGAAGAAATAACGCTGTTTATAGTCAAATACATTTACATGTTGGATATACACAGTCTGCAGCCGGTGAAAGGATATCCACACACCGATCACAACGCTCGACGTTCGCACGCTAAAAAAAATAATCGCAGCGATACACACCTACACGGGTCGTACTCTTCTGTTGTATAACGATATGTATTATGGGGAGATAGACGAATGTTCTTTCATAATCAAGAAACACGGATACGTTAAAGATCATATCGTTGGCCTAAGAGTACATTTATTATGTAAGTCATCTCTTTTTTTTTTCAGTCATCTGCGCATACGCATTAGAATTATTTGCGCATGCGCATAACGGCTTTTTAGTACAGTTGCGCGCGCATCGACGCTCGCACTATATAACCTGTGAACTTCGCAACAGCGCCTCAGTTACAAGTCGTTCATGTTGCTGAACACTGGTGCGCTACAAATTGTGTGTTACAAATTGTTATTCTATTTTACTTTGTGTGATATAAAGTGTTAAAGTGATCATAAAATCATGACAGTATACGCCACTCGTACCATTGCTCTCAATGGGAGTGTAAAAACAATAAAGTACGATGATTTTCAAGACGGAGTAGACACGGTATCCGTGTTATTGAAGAGAATGGTGGAGGTTATTCCAGAAGACGTTCTCGAGGAATCACGCGATATGGGGGAAAGTTACAAGTGGTACTTGGTCGTGCGCGTCTTGTTCAAAAAATTAATAGCAGATCGTGAGCTGGAGCAGACGGGAGTGTTTCGTTCGCGTACGCAGTTCGTTTTACCTGCGGACGCGGAAGACGTGTACGAACAATATAGGGAGTGTATCGAAAAAGTGCTGGATTCGGTATCAAAGTTTACTCGTGAAGGTAGCGGATGGGTCGTAAACGGTATCGTAGCCGTTGAAGTACATTTGGTAAAATATCGTCCTTTGGCAGGATCAAGTTTCGTACCCACTCCGAAAAAATTATTACTTAAGAAAGCTATAGTAAACGTGCAGAATCTATTGGATGAGAAATGCTTCCTCTGGTCCGTTCTAGCCGGTTTACATCCGATCGCTTCTAACCCGCACCGTTTGGATCATTACAGACAGTATGAAAACGAGTTGAATATGGAAGGGATAGTTTATCCGGTACCGGTGAATCAAATTAACAAATTTGAAAAACTAAATGTGAATATTTCTGTGAACGTGTTCGGTTACGAAAGAGAAATTAATGAGTTCGGTTACACAAAAGACGAAGTGTACCCCATACGGATAACCAAGAACAAAGGTAGAACGCACGTGAATCTTCTACTGCTAGTCAGCAATGAAGGTGTTAAACATTATTGTCTTATTAGAAACATGTCACGCTTGTTGTATACTTTAACTAAAAGTAAGACCCCTTCGTTCTACTGCAACTATTGCTTACAACGTTTCCGAGATAATACAGATCCTAAAAATTCACAAAAACGACTTGAGGATCACGAGGTACTCTGCACACCGTACGGAGCGCAAAAAGTCAAATTGCCGAGTGGAAAATATAGTAATATGTATTTTAAGGATTACACAAAGTGCCACAGAGTACCTTACACGGTGTATGCAGATTTTGAATCCTTCCTTCTTCCCGTGCATGGTTGTGAACACAAAAACGATAGATCGCACTCGCTCGACAACGCGCATCACGTGTCATGTAGTTTTTGTTATGTAATCGTTGATTGGACCGGAAAAGCTGTTAAAGAACCGGTTTTGTATCGCGGTAAAGACGTTGTGGAGACGTTTCTTCAAACTCTGTTGGAAGACATTAGTCGGCTCGAACGTGATTTTAACAAACCCATTCGCATGACTGAAGAAGCCGAGCGCGAGTTTCAAAACGCTACCATATGTCATCTATGTAAGAAGTGTCTCGAGCACGAAGGGGACAAAGTGCGAAACCATGATCATGTGACGGGCGAGTACTTGGGAGCCGCGCATAACACTTGTAATTTGAACTACAAGGTACCGCAACACGTTCCCGTGTTCTTTCACAACTTGCGAGGCTACGATTGTCACCATCTGGTGCAGGCTTTCGGAAAATTCAAGCGTGAAGACATTGAATGTATCGCTACGACCAGCGAGCGTTACGTGTCCGTGTCACTCGGCCCCTTGCGGTTTCTCGATTCCGTACAGTTCATGAACACGTCGTTAGAGAAGCTGGTAAAAAATTTGCGGAAAGAAAATTTTAAAATTTTACGCCAGTGCATGCAAACCAGTGGAAATGAAAGTAGTATCGATTTATTACTTAGAAAGGGGGTCTACCCGTATGAGTATGTGACAGACGAAAGTAAGTTCGAGGACACGTCTCTGCCCGCACAGGAACACTTTTACAACGAATTAGCCGAGACATACTTATCCGACGAAGACTACACTCATGCGCACAACATTTGGACAAGTTTCGGAATACAAACGTTAGGGGACTACCATGACCTTTATTTGAAAACTGATGTATTGCTTTTGGCTGACGTGTTCGAAAATTTTCGCAACACAAGTCTGCAGTACTACGGGATAGATCCGTGTAACGTGTACTCCGCGCCGGGACTAGCTTGGAACGCTATGATGAAAGTGACTGGAATTCAACTCGAACTGTTGAAGGATATCGACATGCATCTGTTCGTAGAAACCGGAGTTCGTGGCGGAATAGCGATGATATCTAATAGATACGCCAAGGCCAACAATCCTTACGTGTCGGACTACGATCGGGGACGCGAAAATAATTATCTTCTTTACTTGGACTGTACAAATCTGTACGGAACAGCGATGCAACAACCGCTACCTCATTCCGGATTCCGTTGGATGGAACGCAAAGAAATTGACGCGTTAGATTTGAGTACAGTTGGAGTGGAAGACGAAATCGGATATATTCTTGATGTTGATCTTGGTTATCCTCGTAATTTACATGATATGCATTCGGACTATCCACTGGCACCGGAACGCAGGAAAGTCAACGAACACGAATTGTCGCCTTACAGCAAACGGTTCAATTACTTGAAGAAATTTAAAATGACTGCCACCGGTACAGTTGAAAAACTCATCACCAGCCTGAAAGATAAGGAGAATTATATCGTGCATTACAGAACGTTGCAGCTTTACCTAAAACTCGGGATGGAACTGAAAGCCGTTAATCGCGTGTTGACGTTCCGACAGAGCGCTTGGATGAAGCCGTTTATAGTTTTCAATACGGAAAAACGGAAAGCCGCAGCGAACGATTTCGAAAAGGATTTTTTTAAATTGATGATTAACGCTGTTTACGGAAAGTCATTGGAAAACGTACGAAAACGGATAGATTTTCGTTTGGTGTCCAACGAACGCGATCTGATAAAGCTGACAGCGAGCCCAAGATTTGAGCGCGTAAAGGTGTACAGCGAAGACTTGGTCGGTGTGATGATGAAAAAGAAAACCGTATACCTCAACCGTCCGCTGTACGTGGGGTTCACAGTGTTGGACATTAGTAAATATGTGATGTACAGTTTTCATTACGATTACATAATCGCGAAATATGGATCTCGTGTTCGATTATGTATGACAGACACGGACTCTTTGTTGTATGATATACGGACTGATGACGTTTACGCAGACATTAAGGAAAACCTTCATCTTTTTGATACATCAGAATATCCCGTGACGCATCCGTGTTATAGTGTGCTAAATAAAAAACGGTTGGGTACTTTTAAGGACGAAACGCATGCAAAACCTATTGTAGAATTCGTCGGGTTGCGCGCAAAATCGTACTCACTGTTAGTGTTACAAGACGACGGGGATAAAAATGAGAAGCGTGTAGCAAAAGGGGTACCGCGGGTGGCAATACAAAACCGTTTAACGCACGCTGATTACAAACGGTGTTTGCTTTCGTCATCGGAATCGAGTAACTGTCAAACATATACGTCGGCGCAGATTATCCGCAGTGAAAACCACCAACTGTACACGCGCAAGATCGTCAAACTCTCGCTATCGCCGTACGACGATAAACGATATATCCTGGAAGACGGTCAGAGAACGCTAGCGTATGGGCATTATAGAATTCGCGAGTCCGAGATGGATGTGGAGGAAGCAGAGAATGTTCAACGTACCAGTGTTATTCGGTTCGCGCCTCGCGAAAGCGTAATTCGGCATACTTCGGAAATAACAACAAACAACCGATCCGTAAACGGACTGCATCAGTAATCAATCAGTAGTTTTGACACAGACTGTCCATCGTCGCCGTTAACAAAACTGGAAAGTGCGTTCCAGTTGGTGAACAACAAAGCACAATAACTGCATTTGGTACATTATCTCCGGGAAGCATTACCAACACTTCATACGTACTCTACAAAAATCTATTTTTCGTATCGTTTTCAACGTCGATACCGAATTGCAAACAGACCTGATACACCGACAATTTACCTACATTACTTGAAATCAGTTCTTCCGGCGCTAGACTTTGTACACGGAGTACGATATCCCTGTTATTGTGTGCTACCATGACGGATGCCTAATACATACTAATACGTTCGCACCAACCTGTTGGTCTAGAGCGCGCTATGTCGAGCCCTACAAGGTCATTCTGCCCAACAGGTTGGTGCGAACGTACGGGGGAGGGGATAATAATAAGACGTTTCCCCTCCAAGGTTACGGGTATTAAGAAAATAAAATACATGAAAATTGATTACATTTTTCTTTAATACAAAAAAAAATCACATACATGCAATGCATACATAATTGTGCGTTGATAGGCGGAGGCGTGGCGGCGGTTGGGCAGAATGACCTTGTAGGGCTCGACATAGCGCGCGCTAGACCAACAGGTTGGTGCGAACGTATTTGTATGTATTAGGCATCCGTCATGGTAGCACACAATAACAGGGAACTCGTACTCCGTGTACAAAGTCTAGCGCCGGAAGAACTGATTTCACAGCAAATTCATAGTCGCGCTTACCAGCTGTTAATAAAAGGACAAGAACGTTTCGACTAATGCACGAAATAAACCAGTAAAAAATTGTTTAAAAAATCTATGCTGCTGCTGTGACGGAAGTGTTTATAATTAATAGATATCTCACTACCACCTCTCCCACAACCTCGTATACCTCAGTGTTTCAACAGTACGCGTCGAGAACGGACGCATGGAGCTATTAACTTCGTACGAGTATAGACGTTGTAGTGACTTAAAGCACGCAGTACTGTACCCTGTAAAACGTTTTGTATACAACGTTTTGACACAAAAGTTTGTTGCACTGATCCGTGAAGAGGAGACAAGATACAAAGTAAACGTTCCGAAAAACGGGGGAGGGGATAATAATAAAACGTTTCCCCTCCAAGGTTACGAGTATGAAGAAAATAAAATACATGAAAATTGATTACATTTTTTTTTAATAAAAAAAATCACATACATGCAATGCATACATAATTGTGCGTTGATAGGCGGAGGCGTGGCGGTGGTTGGGCAGAATGACCTTGTAGGGCTCGACATAGCGCGCGCTAGACCAACAGGTTGGTGCGAACGTATTAGTATGTATTAGGCATCCGTCATGGTAGCACACAATAACAGGGAACTCGTACACCGTGTACAAAGTCTAGCGCCGGAAGAACTGATTTCACAGCAAATTCATAGTCGCGCTTACCAGCTGTTAATAAAAGGGCAAGAACGTTTCTACTAATGCACGAAATAAACCAGTAAAAAATCATTTAAAAAATCTATGCTGCTGCTGTGACGGAAGTGTTTATAATTAATAGATATCTCACTACCACCTCTCCCACAATCTCGTATACCTCAGTGTTTCGACAGTACGCGTCGAGAATGGACGCATGGAGCTATTAACTTCGTACGAGTACAGACGTTGTAGTGACTTAAAGCACGCAGTACTGTACCCTGTAAAGCGGTTTGTATACAAGGTTTTGACACAAAAATTTGTTGCACTGATCCGTGACGAGGAGACAAGATGCAAAGTAAACGTTCCGAAGAAATTGTTTACGGACGTTTTACAACATACAACGTGTCTGTTCCGCGAGACGGACGTATCGGTAGCGTACCTAGTTGCACCGAACACATTGTTTGTAACACAAAAAGGATGGCAGTCCACGAGCTAGCAGACATACTCGACTTTCACTGTTTCGTGGAACGATAATGGAAACGAATTCGTCAAGGAACTGACCGTTATGGATGTCACCGCATTTTCCACCAGGCATTGGATATTTGCACCACCAGCGGACACAATCGTTTCGAATCACAAACATGCGAGGACAAACCGATGGTTAACGGAGCATTTTCGTGGACGAAAGAGGAGACATCGTACGAACATCTTGTGTCGATATTAGTAAAGTACACGTTTCCTTTTAACTACGTGTTCGTAAAAGGATTACAAAAAAAAAAAAGATTTCTGGAGAAGCGTATCGTGCATTTCTATATTATAAATTTTAGAAGATTTCGGTTGTCTCAAACTCAAACAATTACGGTCGATGCACGGAACAGTCCGTTTCGCGCACCGCTTATTTCCAGAAATATGTACAAATCATAGAGTACACGCTTTACGAGAGTGGGTTGTATCAGATTTTAGACTCATCAGTAGGTTTCTGGTAAATTAATAACATTTTTGTTTTATTTAGCATTACTTCGCTTGCATAAAAATAACTGCCTTCGCCTACTCCCTTTCCGCGCACGACAGAAGTCGATTACTAGACGCATAAAAAATTAGTGCCGCCGTCTTATCGCCTGTTCCCACACGCTCGACTGGTGTCGATGACATCACCCTGTCTAGACGTATAAAAAATAACCGTGTCGTCTCCGCTCCCCTTCTGCGTCCAACTAAAGCCGATTACATCACCCAGTTAGACGCATAAAAAAAAAATAGTGCCGTCGACATGTTCATACACGCACAATTGCTTTCTAGTCGTATAAAAATAACCGAGTCCCTTCCCCACCCCGCCCACCTACCCGCTGAACAAAGCGTGTGAAATCAGGTTGTATCCTGTTCACACGGTTAAAAATAACCGCTTACTGTGCGATGAGTGGTCCCCCCTCTCCATGCACTCTCCGGTTTCCTCCTCCACAACTAACTCCCTATTTATTTCCGCTACGAACAAGTGTTATTCATTCAGACAGTGACAGACGCGCGCATAAATGTCATTGCACACACACACACACACACACACACACACACGCAATTGTCACTGCCTGTGCGTACGATTACACATATATATATATATTAACTTGTACTTAGATGTATTTCATTTCATTTGTTTTAATTATATTGATTGTGTGTGCGTTTACATAATGTATTTTAACTTATAATATAATGTGCTTACACATATTTCATTTGATTTAATTGTACACAATTGTCATTGTGCTTATGTCTATATAATAAGACAAGGCTTACGTGGTGAACATTTTAGAGTAAGGGCAGATAGGCATCTTCTAAATTAACAAATATATTTCGTATGTATTATTTAGCATGAATAATTGTATATAATTGTCATTGCACACGTTTACAAATGGTATTTTAACTTAAAATATAATGTGCTTACACTTATTTTCATTTGATGTAATTGTAGACAATTGTCATTGTATGTGTGTGCGTTTACATATTATGTATTTTAATTTGTAATTACATGTATTTCATTTGATTTAATTATACGCAATTTTGTGTGCATTTTAGAGTAAGACCGAGTGGAAATCTTCATTTATCATGTATAATTGTGCATAAATGTCATTGCACACACACACACACACACACACACACACACACACACACACACACACACACACACACACACACACGCACGCACGCACGCAATTGTCACTGCCTGTGCGTCACGATTACATATCGTATATTAATTTGTACTTAGATGTATTTCATTTCATTTGTCTTAATTATACACGATTGTGTGTGCGTTTACATAATGTATTTTAACTTATAATAAAATGTGCTTACACATATTTCATTTGATTTAATTGTACACAGTTGTCAATGTGCTTATGTCTACATAATAAGGCAAGGCTTACGTGGTGGACATTTTAGAGTAAGGCCAGATAGGCATCTTCTGAATTAACAAATATATTTCGTATGTATTACTTAGCATGTATAATTGTGCATAATTGTCATTGCACACGTTTACAAATGGTATTTTAAATTAAAATATAATGTGCTTACACTTATTTTCATTTGATGTAATTGTACACAATTGTCCTTGTATGTGTGTGCGTTTACATATTATGTATTTTAATTTGTAATTACACGTATTTCATTTGTTTTAATTATACGCAATTGTGTATGCGTTTACATATTGTATTTTAACTTATAATATAATGTGGTTTACACATAATTCATTTGATTTAATTGTACACAATTGTCATTGTACATGTGTTAATTGTATTTTGTAATTGTCACTTAATAGTAATTGTCACAGTAATTGTCACTACTGTGTGCGTTTACATAATATTTATTTTGATTACACATATTACATTTTTGAATTTAATTGTAGACATTTGTCATAGTGCACTTGTTTATTTTAACTTGTACTTAGTTTACTTAGATGTATTTCGTACAAAATTGCAGTTGTTTACATATTATGTATTTTGTAATTGTCACTACTGTGCGCGTTTACATATTATGTATTTTAAATTGAAATATATTTGATTACATGTATTTTATTTGTTTTTAATTAAGCGGTATTGCTTTAACATTTTTATTGTATTTAATTTCAAAAGTCCTTCGAACATTATCACTATTCACCACTCAATATACAAGCTAGAACGAGTGTTGCACAACGTCCATTCATGTGTTATTACGTACAACTAATTAAAAAAATCAATTTTATTTAAAATAATTGCTTGATTATAATACACTTTAGAAACTAAAGAATATTTTAAAAAACAAACTCACCCTGTACGAGTTCCAGTTGAGTCTCGACGAATGATGTGTCGTTGAGAGCAATTCGTTGATCTTTTATACAATATCGAAAAGCCCACTCAATGATGAAAGTGAAAGAGATGGTAACATGTACGTCTAAGTTGAATAAAGCCCCCCACCACCCAACTATGTTCACACGCTGCGATAACAGATGGTCTGATGATCTCGGCAGGAGCCGATTACATCATCCACGGCTTGTGTCGTGTTATTAAACAAATTTATGTACGTAATAAAGCCCCCCCCGCCCTCACTATGTTCACACGCTGCAATAACAGATGGTCAGTCAGCATCCTGATGTAAGCGGATATAAAAAACTCCACACGTGCATGCTGTGTGAAGGTCTCAGCGGGAGTCGATTACATCATTCACGGCTTGCGTCCTGTTATTAAAATTAACTCACAGATATTACAAAACCAGCAGATTAATATAAACTGTAATTATTTTTCCATGCATGATGCGTGTTTTATATGTGAAGTGGTGTTCACTTATGCAGTACATATCTTGTGTATTTCTTACAATAAATGTAAACGACACTACAGCTTGTTTTTCTACGTTCGTGCGATAGAAATTACATATCAATAAGAATATCATATATAGTAATATTTATCTTCTATGCATGGATTTACGATATTCAATTTTACAAGTGAATTGATTTTTCAACTGAAGGACCAAGTCATCGAGAGTTTCGCAGTTATTATGTACAGACTTTTTTATTATTACAATATATACTTACCACACAGATACATTTTCAACTATCCTTTTCCATGCATGATATGTGTTACACAATTTTAGCAAGTAAAGTGGTTTTCAATTACGCGCTGCATACACGAGCGAGTGCACGAACTTATATTTGTTACTTGCCTTCCGCGACATACTGGATATTATGTACAATTATGTGGTATATACACACTTTCCACAGCATACGAGGCATTATGTACAAATTGACAACAAGACCTGTCAATACAATTCACTCAGCCTCTTCGCCGCCAACATTAAATTTAACCCCCACCAATCATACACAATCAATCACTTCATTGCCCGTCAATTCAAGTTACACAGCCTCACCGTCAAAAGTGAAATATATTTACCATCAACACATACGTTCTCATTATACATAACCAACAAAAATCAAATTTACCTATAGAAAATTACATATCAATCAGAATATTATATATGGTAATACTTATCTTCTGAGCATGGATGTGCGATATTCAATTTTTTACAAGTGAATTCATTTTCAATTTTGTACTGAGGGACCAAGTCATCGAGAGTTTCGCGGAACTTGACAAACACAATATATACTTACCACAGACACACACATTCGAATTTATCACCAATCTACGACGACGTCCAGGCGGCGGCCCTGGCGGTGACCAGGCTGCCGCCGGACGGCGACCAGGCAGCCGCCCAGCGACGATGACGACGTCAACGACGACGTCAACGGCGAACGGCGAACGGCGAACGGCGAACAGCGAACCGCGAACGGTGAACCGCGAACGGTGAACTGCGAACCGCGAACATAGCCAGTGACGTCACGATGACATCAGAGATACCTGACATAGGCCAGTGACGTCACGATGACGTCAGAGCTAGCTGTTTTAGAATCCCCCCCGGATGTAGGGGGGGTACTGGAACATGATGACGTCATTGTGTTTCAGTACCCCCCCTCTCTCACTACTCTCATCTAATTGTAAGATTAAACAATCATGTAAGATCTGCTCAAAACAACACCATACATTGTTGCACATAAACAATGTGTCAAAGCCAGTTTTTGCCAGCAGCAATAACTACTGTTCATTTAATTACAATCTACAAATAATATTCTTTTATCAACAGCAATTGTGTTTGTCATCGACCAGGCTGGCAATAGACAACCCGCAAGAGTTCTATTAGATGCGGGGTCACAAATAAATTTTTGTACGGAATCATTTGCCAAGAAATTACGGCTTAACTTGACTAAATCTAACATACCGATTACAGGTGTAAATAATACCACTTGTTGTGCCACTAAGTTAGCTTCTATACGCATTATCTCACGCTATCAAAGATTTAGTTTCCAAGCAACATGCGCGGTCTTATCTGCATTAACTCATAAATTGCCAGCACAATCTTTTGACAATTTATCACTCCCTTTAAACAAACAGGGTAATGTGCGTACCTTGGGCATTCCCTGGAATAACACTACCGATTCATTTTTGTTTGACATCAGATCATTCCCCGTTGAATCGAGCATCTCTAAGAGGAAAATCCTATCGATTATCGCAGGTATATACGACCCACTCGGACTCGTCTGTCCCGTTGTTTTCCTGTACAAACAGTTTATGCAGCAACTTTGGCTGTGCAATCTTGGTTGGGATGAGCCAATCACCGGGCAATTACACTTGCATTGGCATTCATTATGCGATAAATTATGTCTGATCAGTAAAATCATTGTCCCACGTTCTATTCGCTGCAAGTCTAAAGCAAGGATAGTTGAATTACATGGGTTTTCGGATGCTTCTGAAAGGGGATATGGGTGTTGCGTTTACATTAGAGTCATTTATCAAGATTCATCAGCATCTTGTCACCTTCTGTGTTCTAAATCTCGCGTAGCCCCCCTACGACAGGTGTCATTACCTCACGTTGAACTCTGTGCTTGCTTGTTGTTATCGCGACTCTTATTCAAGGTCGCCCCTGCTCTTCATTCCTTTATCAATAGTGTTCACCTCTATTCTGACTCTATGGTGTCCCTTTACTGGATTCATGCCCAGTCTTCTAGGTGGAAAACCTACGTCGCTAATCGTGTTGCCGAGATTCAGCGTCTTACGGAAGCCTACACATGGCATCACATCAATTCTCGACATAATCCTGCTGATATTATTTCTAGGGGATGTCACCCCGACGTTTTGCGCGATTGTTCGCTTTGGTGGCATGGTCCCACTTGTTTGTCTCAATCTTCTGAGTCCAATCTTTTTCCACCCTTTTTACCTTCTAATCTGTCGTCTTCTGAATTCACTGCGGAGGAAAAACAAACCCCCAAACTTTCTCTAATGTCTACCCTGGCTGTTGATCTTTCTAAGGACTTTTCTTCGTTGCACCGTCTGACTCGCGTATACGCTTACTGCTT